>PVLA01000667.1:0-29096 GCA_004027455.1 Hydrochoerus hydrochaeris | reverse complement strand
GAACGTTGTAGAACTCTAGTCAGTCTCCTGATGACGCCTGGTCCCCACCTCTGCTGGGCCTTTCCACCCTACCTGAGGGAGCTGTTACCAACCACACAGTTACTGATGACTTTATGAAGCCACCAAAAAAGGTACACAAAAGGTCCCATTAGTCCTGTTGTACAGCTGAGAAAATGGCTTAGAATTATATCACCCCAGTTCATGCAACCTGTAAGAGGCACAGCCTACTCTGATCCCCAAGTTAGGCCTGTCTGCTCCTGCACTCAGGAGATTGCAGTTTACTGAGCAAGAATTCTGGCTTTAGAAATTGAAGGAAAGATCTCGATAAAAAATAAAGCCACGTAACTTGGAAGGAAAACAAATTTGGGGTGGGGAAGAAAAAAGCTAAAAGCAAAGCAAATGCCTAAACAAGAGTCAGGACACCAAGCCCATCACTGACTGCACTCAGGCCCCGCCGTCCAGGCCCACTTCCTGCTTCTCAGTCTTCCCCCACAGCCTGGAGGGCGGAGCCAAAGCCAAGTCAGTACAGCTCCTGACTCAAGGCAGAGCCCAACCCCTGCCCACACCTCCGCCTGGGTTCAGATCTAGCATCTCCTACCAGACTCCTGCATTCACCCCCATGGGTTTTCCTGCACCAATCTTATCTCGAGTCCTTTTTTCCCCTCAGCATCCAAAGCTGAGGATGCCTCACTTATTCTCAGAACCCTGTCTGGTTCCCAGGGCTCCCAGTGAGGAGGCCTTGCTGCATAATGTTCCCCAAGGCATCCTTGAAGGGACCTTTTCCTGTGCCCTCAGCCCAGAATGCCCTTTTCTCCTTGTCTTCCTGGGGACAGCCAATAGCCCTGCTGGGTTCCCAAGACTGCTCTAACTCCTCTCTTTTGCCAGCCTCTCCTGCTCCATTGAGGGGAGTTTATTCTGCTCCTGCTTGGTGCTCAGGCCTTCTGGTGCCTGGAGTCATTACCATCTGGGCTGGTCTCAGAACCCTGGAGGACAGCTGTCCAGTGGGTAAAGCACAGAATTAGGTAGATCTGGGTTCATATCCTAGATCACTTAGTAGCTACAGAAGCCACTTAGCAGATAGAAAATTATGTTCCTTTCTGTAAAATGGGAATGATTTTATCAACCCATGAAGCTGGTAGATCAAGTGAAAAATCTTTAGTTTTAGGTAATATATATCTAGATATTAAGATATGTACCTATTAATTTCCATAATCTCTATATAATCCCATGGTAAGCTTCCAATAAATATGATTGCTTAGTATTGCTTTTTTCCTCTGTGGCTAGTGTGTAAGTTCCATGAGGGCAGGGTTTTATCTCGCTCAGCTTCGTATCATCAGTGTCCAGTGCTGGACCTGATGGGTAGATGGGGACTGAATGAACACATGGTGTTGAATTGATGAGTGAGGAATGAATGGATCAAATGAAAAGCAAGAAAACTTAAGGCTGCTGCTGCTTCTCACACGCTTGAGCCACCACGACCATTTAATTTCCATGATGTCTTAGCTGGTTCCCGGCAAATGCTTCATATTAGAGGGGGGAAAGTGGATTAAGGGGGGAAAGATAATGTCCGTTTCCTGAAGTTGTTTCTAAATAACAGGCTACAAACTCTGGGTCATAGAGCCTTTGACCCAAACCTCAGCTTCTCACTGCCTGTTTTCCAGCCAAGCCCCCCCCAACCCCGAGGGCTGCTGTTCTATTTGAGAGCCAGAATTACCCTGTATTAATCACTTTCTCATTGCTGGGACAAAATATCAGACACCTGCAAATTGAAGGAGAGATTTACTTGGCTCACGGTTTTACAGAAATTCAGTCTATGGTTAGATTGTTCCAAGGCAGATGGCACGTAGAAAGGCATGTCAGATGTTCACTCCAAGACAGCCAGGATGTAAACAGAAACAACCTGGGCCAAGAATATACCCTTCCAGGTGACACCTCCGGGGACCTGCTCATAAGAGCAGGCCCCACGTGTGAATAGCGCATTCAACTGTGAATAAATTCACTGCTGAGTCCCCCAGTGATCCAATCATTTTGCAGAATCCTTGCCTCTGAGCACATGAGACTTTTGGAGGACATTTCAAACTAAACCATAACAGCCTTTCAACAAGCACAAGGCAGTCTAGGTAAATGGAACATAGCTACGGAAAGAAAAGTTTCTGAATGTTAAACTCTCACTTCTCGAAACAAACTATGATGCTCTATCTACCTTGTTTCTGCTTTAGCCCTAATCTGCCCTTGAACTCCTATTATTATCGTTAGTTTCCATGAGTTTTTTTAAACTTGGCAACTTCTCTGGATTTCTTAGATGGTTCAAACTCTTTTTATCCACTAAATGTTTCTAAACACAGAGGTTTTTAAACACAGATGTTTGGTGGCATTCTCCACCCCCACTGTCACCACATCTACCTATCCCCTGCTTGTCTCCTGGAAATAAAGACATCACTGAGCCCGGTGCCCACGGAATTGCCCATGGGCTCATCCTGACCCCTTGTGAGCCTCCAGGACTTCAAGCAAGTCACCCTTCTGCACCTGGCAGGTCCCATATATCCCCACTAGAGAAAAACAATCCCCGTTTCACAACTCCACACAAAACTCAACCTGAAATAGTTAAGTGAAGAGGGAATTTTTAGGAAATTAGGTGCAGGGTCCCTACATTCCTCATTTCAAACCAGACTGTGCCCGACAGAACTAACTCTGGGCAGTTTTCAACCTTACAGGGAGATGTGTTTGCTCAGAGATTCTTGGGCTCCCCCAGGTTCCTGGAGCCCTTGAAGAGTGAGCAGGGAAACTTTCTAGGCACAGAGTGAGGAGGACCCCATGGTATTCTCCCAGCCCTAGCACAGCAGGAAAGGGAAGGTGGCTTCTGCCTCCCACAGCCAGCAGGACTTAGGGGAAAAGAAAACCAAAGAACTTTTATAACAATGACCTCGAGGCAGAAAACCTGCAGCCAGAGCACATCTATGTCACCCTAGCATTGACAGGCAGGGTGTCTGCCTTGTTGATGGGCGATAATTTATCATGTGTGAGTAGGAGCAGAGTCCTTGATGCCAAAAACAAGGCCCTTACCCTCAGTGTTAACTGGTCACATCACCCAGCCCTGTGCCTTCCAAAATGTTGTTACCTTTGGGGCTGAATGGTGATGGGTTTTCAACAGTGTAACTAGACCAAATCAAATTCTAGTCCTCTAATGTCTATTAAATGCATCACAAATCCCTTATTGGAGAAAGAAATAGGACCTGGCTCAGACTTCCTGCTGGACAGACTGGCCAACCGCTGAATCTGGCTTGCAGTAGGTAGATGTGCCTTGCATAGCATTTGTGTGCAGAGGTCTGACCAGTGTCAAGGACGCCGAGGTGAAGTTATCCTTGGAGATGAGTGTACCGTGGGCTCCACTGATGTCTTCTTTTTAACTTTGTAGGATCCGAACCTCCAAAGGACAAGACCATCATCCTGGAGCAGCTGCGGAAGATCTCCCTACCTCTCTACAGCATTCTCTCTGCCCTCACCATCCTTGGCATGATCATGGCCAGTGCTTTTCTCTTCTTCAACATCAAGAATCGGAATCAGAAGTAAGCTGCTCATGTCCTGCTCTGGAACAGCACATGCTGGATAGATAAACTTGGTGGTCCAAATGTAGGATCATCGCATGACATATTGTCTAGAGGGATGGAAGGTTTTAGGGCAGTTTCCTGAAGTGTGTTACCTGATTACTGTAATGACTTAAGTGTTCTGCATCTCTCTCTCTCTCTCTCTCTCTCTCTCTCTCTCTCTCTCTCTCTCTCTCTCTCTCTCTCTCTCTCTCTCTCTCTCTCTCTCTCTCTCTCTCTCTCTCTCTCTCTTTCTCTCTCTCTCTCTCTCTCTCTCTCTGTCACACACACACACACACACGCACATGCACACACACACATTCACACACAGAGAGATGCTGATTGCACAGGGGAAGGCTAGGTTAAATAAATAGGAGGGTTCAAGTCCACCAGCCTTCCCAGAGCTTGGGTTTGCCCAGCATGTTTCAGTGTCCAGAAGCAGACATTTAGAAGACAAAATTCCCCAGTTTCTCTGCCCCCTGTACTTTGGAAACCCTCACTGGAGAGAATTGCTAAGTTCAGTGATGGGGACCCCCATCTGTGCAACATATGACAGTCCAGGAAACCCTCCCTGTATCATCTTGTTTGACCCTCCTGGTTCTCCCCATGTTACAGATGAGAGCCACAGAGCTCCGTGGCAGACAACTGCTGTCCACATGCAGCAGGACCTGTCCCCTTGCTTTCTTGCCTTGACTTCTTTTCCCCAACACATATCTTTATCTCTCCCAAAAGAGAGCCTCACTCATTTCTGTTCAGCATGTATGCACAGGCCACCACCTGTGTCAACCAGGGACCACCATCTTCTCTAGTTTCCATGACAAATCCCTAAATCCAGCCCCCTCCTAGTCACAGCAGAAGCCAAGTGGGGGCTCAGAGCAGGCACCACCAGGGGGCAGCCTTGATGCACACACACACACACACACACACACACACACACACACACACGCACACACACGCATGGTTCTACCATTGTCCCCAGAAGCCACATTTCATCACCTCATGTGCTATCAGGAATGAGCCCAATTCCAAGGGAAACATCTTTCTTTTGTTTTTCCCTCAGTTGGCAGATGAGGAGGTCGGGGGCTTTAGGCTTTTATGGGTTTTTTGTTGTTGTTGTTTTGCAGGGATTTTTTTCTTTGTAGCAATTCACTTATCATACCTACTTCCTGAAGAACAAAATAGGGTTTTGCCTACCTGTTGTTTACTTAGCACAGTGACACATATATTGCTGCAGAAGCCTTGTAGCAATTTTTGCTTTCTTGGTGCAAACCTTAAATGATGACCATGCCTGTTAGTATCTGCGCAAGGCCTAGACACACAGTCATCCGTCAGTCAGGGTCAGACTGCCTCCCCGTATGCCTTAAGAGTTTTGCTTTGTTTTGCTTTTTACCTTAAGAGTCTTAAGAATTCCCATCAGCAAGCTGTCCCCGCCACAGTGTTAAACTCTTTTAATTACCCATTCTTGGCTTCCTGGGAGAAAATTACCATTATTTTTTCGAAAAGGCAAATGTCAATGAAATTTTTGATGGTCTGGCCTATTGGAAAATCTGCAGAGATAGGAAATAAATATTCCTGTGGTTTCCTGTGCCCTTACTTCCACCTTCCTGAGCACTGCCCATTCTTTAAAGGCTACCTCCTCCAGCCAAGCAGCCCTGCCTCTGGGCTAGTCCCCTCCCCCGCCTAATGTGGTCATGAGAGTGAAACCGCCTTCCTGGTTTAGGAAAGGACCTGAGGGCCCGGTAGCAATTCAGCTTCACAGGGCCTCAGGCAGCATGATCAACTAGTGTGTCTCAGGTGAGGAGAGGTGGCCATGTTAAATGACTTGCCAGGGCTGTGCCTCTAAAGGATGGCAGGGGCTAAGACCTGGTTCCAGTGCTTCCAACTCAAAAGCCTATGTGTATCCCCAAGACACACACACACACACACATGCACAGCAGGCTTAGTAGTTCCTATAACTTTGCCATGTAACGTGTCTAAAATGTAATAATTAATAGAATTGCAGAATGCAAAGAAAAATGTTCATGGAACTATAATTTCACTCTGCAAACAAGCACCTGGACCATGGGGTGCCTGAAAACCTAAGATTTTCTGAGCTGATTGTGCTGGGGTAAACAAGTACCTCTGGGGGTCAACTCTAACCCACTGAGGTCTTAGCTAAATTCTGGCTTGCCAGGCACCTGGGAGGCACAGCAGGATTCCTGAAGGAAGTGAACGGGTAGCATGTAGAGATTGAGAGGATACAGAATGCCCCAACTGTAGCCTGGCCAGGATAGTGTAGGGGTTGGGATGGAGGTTCCCTTGCCCACCTGAGGTAAGAGATGAAAGCTGGGAGAGGATGGCAATTGTGTGGCCATCTTTGTGCATGAAGCAGTGTGAGCTTTTGAAGTCCTCGGAGGCAGGCAGGAAAGCTACTTATTCAACACCTTTCATGTGCAATGTTAAATACTTACCCGCAGACCACCGGAAACTTGTCCGTTTGAGACAGGGGGATGTGGTATCGCAGTCTCCCTCCTCACTGCAGAGGGCCCCTCAACTTCAAAGCCTATTAACTTCGTGCTTCTACATTTTGAAAAATTGGAAAATTAGAATGGTTGAAGAGGTTAATGCAACAAGCTATCCCTAGAGAAACAATAGATACACTTGACAAAGGAGGCAGGAAAATCAACAATTAGAAGTTATGCAATTGTCTAGGGTCCCTTGGTGGAGATAAATGAGCACTGTAGGTCAGGATGGGAAAGAAGAAACCATGGCTTTCATTTTCCTCCCCCACTTTAGCCTTGGCAGCAATGCGCACACCTAGAAGGCATTGGGAAACTTTGATGAAGGAATAAGTAAACAAACAGCTCTGTGATGTGTCATCTCTTTCTCTTGCCAGGCTGATAAAGATGTCAAGTCCCTATATGAACAATCTCATCATCCTTGGAGGAATGCTGTCCTATGCATCTATATTTCTCTTTGGCCTCGATGGATCCTTTGTCTCAGAAAAGACATTTGAAACACTTTGCACTGTAAGTTGCTTTTGCATGTGTCAGTTGGCATATGACAAAGATTTCTTGGTGATTCAAATACAGACATAGACCTGGAGATGTGTGGGAATATGTGGTTAGGCAGGAAAAACACGTGCAGTTCTGGCCTTAACAGGGAAATACTGTGTCACTTTCAGACCAGAACAAGCATAATCCCTGCCTATAGTACTAAAGTGATAGATTCAGCAGGCCACAGTGGGAACGCAGCCCTCTGAGAAGAGTCTGGAGAGCCCAGAAAGGGGAGGGAAGGGAATTTTCCACCAGAAACATCTCAGTCCCCAAAGTGAGGGTTGAGATCAAGGTCACATAAGAGGAAACAAATCCTCCCATCTACCTGGAAAGCTCTCCTAGGATATGGTAGAAGATGTCCACAAGGCTAACTGTAAGTCTTCTTATTTTCTATTTCAGTAGTATTTCTCAATCATAGTTTTTCATTTTTGCCTCCCTCAGGAGCCTTTTTGATGTAGTCATCCCACCCATGAAATTTTAATACCAGTGATATATTGTGTATCTGTCTATGTACTATATGTATATCTGTGTTTCACACATTAAAAAGTGATTTTTTTAACATGGAGAAACCCATGTTGAAATACATGGAGGGTGCAAGCCTATATTTGCAGCTACTTGGGATGGGGGCTAAGGATATTGTTTGAGTCTAGCATGTGCCACTTAGCAGGACCCTGTTTCAAAAGAAAGAAAGAGAAGCCAGCACAGACTAGGGAAAGCTGCCAGCCACACCTCCATGTGCCTGCTGGCTGCCATGCAGAGGAGTCTTGATGTGGCTGCAGAATCCAGAGAAACCTGCCCCACACCCCATTGCCTCCCTGAGACCTAAGTTCAGAGAAACCCAAGTGCCCGTCCCATCCTCCTACACAGTGAATGCACAGCCAATATGGAATGAACCTGGGACCGCACAATCCTCTTGTCCAGAGGAACCAGGAAAATGCTAAGACAAAGGAACAAAATGCAATTGCAGACCTCCAGCTCACACATAACAAGGCCAAGGGACATAGACATGGAAGAAATTGGAAGTTACACACCTGAAACATCTGAAATAACAGCAACTGAAGTAAAGAAACAACTTCATGAAACTGTAGAAGAAATCAGATCAGAAATAATACCTCAGGTAAAAAAGACATTATAATCATAATGGAAGAATTATTGAGCATATCTAAAGACAGGTTAAAAAAAGGAGTATAGAAAAATGATGAAAACCTTTAATGAACAATATAGAAAAGAATTAGAATGCATGAAACAGATTCAAAAAGATATTCAGGAAATTAAAAACTCCATTGAAAGCTGGCAAAACCTCTTGAACAAGGCTGAGGGTGCACTTTCAGACCTTTTCAGACATGATGCAGCTAGCAATCACAAAAGGAAACATCTCTTTAAAATAATAGGGAACCAGAAAATAACAGCTTCAAGATGACACAAAGAAAAATAATAATTTAAGACTGATAGGTATCAGCAAAAAAGCAGGAGTCAATAATCCCAAAAATAACAGGATATAGTACGGTAATCATCCTTAATTTCCTATTAAGTCAATCGAAAGCTCTGTAAAACCTACACTGTTCTGCCATAATTGATTGTAATCAAATCTGGTTTGTTAGATTACTGTTTTGTATTGATAGATTTTATTCAAAGCTGTTATGATTGATAGTATCAAGTCTGAGAGGATAGGCAACTGTACTTAAGATGACAAGATTCACTAGAATATCCACTCTGGTTTGATTATTACCTGCCTTTGAAGTTTTACATTGTCTACAATGTTATATTTTTTACTAATATTGTTATGTACTACTATATTCAATTATACTGCTATATTCATTTATGCCTGATGATATAGGCAATTCTGTTGAAGATAATAAGAAACAATATAGCAATCATTGTAGATCACCTTGTACTGTGGTTTTATACGACTCTTTGGTTTCATGTTTTTATAGGAATTTGTTTTGTTTTGTCTTGCTATGTTTTGTTTTTCCCTCTAATACAGAAAGGATAGAAATACATGTAGAGACTCATGTATGCATAGCCATTTACACTCTCACTGTTTGATGATCTATTTTGTATGCTTTAATTTTGTAACTTGAACAACTATTTCTAACAGGACAATATGTAATTTATCAACTAGTGATTTCTTATTGTTTATCTTTTCTCTGAAATTCTGTATTATCTCTACCCTTTACATGCTTTTTTTTCTCTTTAAATAAAAATTTTTAAAAAAAGCAGGAGTCAACACCAATGTTATAAAAGGACTATTTACAGAAGTAATAGTGGAAAACTTTCCAAGCATGGGAAAAGGACCTGATGTACAGATAAGTTAGGCATATAGAACCCCAACTCGCCATAACAAAAATAAACCCAGACATTTAATAAGTAATATTCCAGAAATTCAGCACAAGAACAGAATATTAAAAGCTGTTAGAGAAAAAGAAACAGATCACCTATAAAAGAAAACCACCAGAATCATGAAAGACTTCTCAACATAAACAATCAAGTCAAGAAGAGCTTGGAGGGAAGCATTGCAAATCATGAAATAAAACAATATCCAACCAAAATTGATGTACCCTGCAAAACTATCTTTCAAAATTAATGGAGAAACAAGATACTTCAATGACAAAGAACAACTGAAGAAGTTCATGACCACCAAACCAACCCTATGAAGAGTACTGAAAGATAGTCTAGAAAGAGATAAAAATAACCACAATTCCAAGAACAAGAACAGAAAGAAATCACCATGGAGGGCAAGCAATTAAACAGAAGGGAAAAATAGGGAACCGACAGCAGGAAAATAACATAACAAAGACAAGCCAGTGCGTGTCAGTCGTAACCATTAATAGAAATGGCTTCAATTCACCAACAAAAAGAAACACAGACTGAGTGGATTAAGAAAGAAAATCCAAAAATAAGAATTTCAATTTAAAAAAGAAACAAAATCCATCAATATGCTGCATTCAAAAATACACTTAACTCAAAAGGAAATTGATAGACTAAAAGTAGAGGGAGAGAAAACAGTTCTCCATGTGACAGGAACCTGAAAAAAAACAGGAGTCGCTTGCCCGCCAACTGCAGATATGGTATTTTTATGCAGTGGAAAGCTACTCACCTCTAAAGAAGGACAATCTCAAGGCTTTGGTGGGTAAATAGTTGTAGCTTGAGGTCATGCTCAAGGGTGATATAGTTTGGACTCACATAAGTGAACATCGCGCTGTCTCTCTAGTAAAAAAAACTGAAGGAGTTAATGGGATCCAAAATGTACAATAGATATCGTGAAAGTGCAAGGGGAGGAAACAGCCAAAAAAAGGAAGGAGCAACTGGGATGGAGGAAAAGAGAAAAGAAAAAGAGGAAAAGATAATTATACTACTAATCTCTTTTAGCCCAACCAAAAGAAATGTTTGTGCTTTCATCACTTGATCATTTTTTCATGAATATATCTAGTAATCTGAACAACTACTTTTTTATTTTTATTTTTATTTTTATTTTTTGGTACCAGGGATCAAACTCATGACCTCACGCTTGCCAGGCAGGTGCTTATGCCACTGAGCTAAATCCTGGCTGAACAACTACTTTTAAGACAGCAGTAATGCAACAAACACATTAACCATTGTTAATCCCCTCCTATTCTGTTTTGAAATTCTGTGTCATTGTCTTTATTTATTTTCTTCTGGTTTTTATTTTAAAACAAAGGAGGAAAGGAGGAAGGAAGGAAGGAAGGAAGGAAGGAAGGAAGGAAGGAAGGAAGGAAGGAAGGAAGGAGAGAAAAGGGAAAAAGGGGAGGGGCTAGACATTCACCATTAGTAGTTGTGTGGAACTTTCAGTGGAAAGTTTCACTGACCCACACTAGCTGGGATTTGTTTCTGAACTTTGATGACCATGACCTCTCAATACTGAGTGACCCATTCGGGCCTCATCTGCTCTAACTGGAAAATGAGAGCTAAGGGGATTGTTATGTCATCAGCATGGACTGGATGAATCAAAAAGCAACTCTTTGTTGTTGCTATTTGTCTTAGAATGTTGAAAACAACACAGACCCTCTTTTGCACAACCATCTCTTTTAGATCCCATTTACTTCTCTGAGCGTTCAGCTTGCTCACTGCTGGGCAGTGATAGGTGAGAGCTGGCAGACAAGGCTACACAAGTGAAAGACCTCTATAGCGTGTAACAGGGTATCCCCAGCCCATACCTTGGACTCTTTGGGCTAAACTAGTCCCTCAGCAGCACATGAAAAGGGAGAAGGCCCCCAAGATCCTATATTTTAGCTGACAATGCCACTGTCCACTTTGATTTCTGCAGATGATTAGATTAGACTGACTGCTACACAGCGTCAGGAATTTGTTAGCATTACCAGTGACATCAGCATGCACTGCTCAGCAAGGGAGAGGTCTACAGATGTGCTTACATTATTCTAAAGGTTCAACTGAGAAATGCATGGTCAAGTCCTCAGTCACTGAGAGGGACAGTGAGGTCAGCATCCTCTCCTGGAGATGATCTGAAGGACAGTCAAGCTGTAGAACTCCAAGGCTCATTCTGCCACTCAAGGTTTTCTCTTCCAAGCTCATCACTGCCCCTCCTGCTTTAATCTACCCTGCTGGGAATAAAAAAGGTGAAGACAAAAGCAGCAGGTCCCTCATGCACCTCGCTGCAGGTTGCCTGAAGTCAGCTTCCAAAGATGCTGTGCTGCCCAAAAGTGTTTGTTCCCTGTCCAAGAGCAGGTTTTGTTCCCTAAGGAGTGTGACCCTCTGGCACTAGAATCCTGACTGTTGTGTGTAGAAGCATTGCTAGTGTTAGAGGAGGTGATAAGCCATAAGTCCCCAGGATTCCTGCACCAGCATGATTTCTGTGCCCTGTGAAGCCCGGACTTGTTGTGGGCATTGGGCACGTCACTGTGCACAGGTGAGGCCTAAGTAAGGTGCTTCCTGACACAGTCACTAGAGGAGATGGAGTATTCTCTCTTCCATCTGAGCTCCCGAGTATTTAGGAGGCCTTTCCCAAGTTCCAGGACATCTTGATGACAATAATGAAAACAACAGGCTGGGGATATAGCTCAGTGGTACAAGCGCCTGTCTGGCAAGCATGAGGTCATGAGTTCGATCCCTGATACCAAAAAAGACAGAAAAGAAATAGCACCAGGGTTGGCCTGGTGACTTCTAACTTGCACAGTTCTCCAGTCCCTCACTGGCATTCCTGCCTCTGGTCCATGCACAGAACTCTACCCTGGTTCCACAGGGTGCCCACCCCTGCCTAGCTCCTTATCACTCACCACCAGCCACCAAGGAGTGCCTCCGACAAGCTAACTTTGAGTGTTGGGTGCAGAGACCCAAGCACTGTCTACCCAGTGAGTCTCCCCCCCAGAGAGAAGCCCGCTGGTGTGTCACCATGTGCCTGCTGACCCTGTGTGTCAGCTCAGGTGCTCTCTTGAGTTTGACCTGAATTCTACAAACACTGTGTGACGTAGGGTAGGGAGCAAAGGAGGGGCATCCCCCACACCCTGGTTTTTTCTTCTAATGAAGCCTGACATTCTATTCTGGGAGTTGCACGCATTTGTGTGAGGGGAAGGTTGTCCTGGGAAGCCTGGGAAGGCAGCATGAATAAATCATAAAGTGCTTTACAAATCAACATTAGCTCAGAGCACAAGGGCTCGGGAAGAGGCAGGGGCCTGATTCTCACCACTCCTGAGAATTAAATCAGTGGCACTCGGGTGCTTCCAAGCTGCACAAAGGAAGCCCACAGTCATGATTGGGAGAAAGCGCAGAGGAGCCCTCCCGAGAGAACTGGGTCAGCTCTGAAGTGCACACACGGCTGGGGCTGTGTCCTGTACCAGTGATTCCTGCTTCCCTTGCCCCAGAAGAGAGACAAAAAGTTCTTGAATTTAGAGCCTAAACAGCAATCCCAGTTAACACTCTGGGGATTTCATTTCTCCCACTGTTGCAGAGAGGGTGGCTCCTTTCTTCTACTTAGTACCTTGGGTCCTGTCTCGATGGAGCCCAGAAGGCTGACCCAGCAAATTCCCACTGAGCAAGCAGGCAGCAGGAGGAAGCAGGGCCAGGGCACGCGGTGAGCACAGATCTGCAAACATAGCCTTGGTTTTGTCGTCTGTGCAATGAGCACATGATCTTTCCCTGCTGGGTGGAGACACAAGTTGCAAGAGACAATTCAGACCAGCCTGGGGTACAGGGGGAATGCAGATGGGAGTGTGGGAGGCAGGATAGGCATCAGTGTGAGGTTTCCTGGTGTCCACACTATCTTCTGTACGAAGCCTTCAGGGCCAGAAAATAAGGTAGACATTGAAATCAGCTTCGGTTGTGCTGCTGTGTGTCAAGGTCATTCTGTTCTGCTGCCCCATGGATGCCCCCTTTGCTTTCCTTTTAGATTTTAATATAGAAATATTTAATAGAGGCACAAAGGTGAACCATGAACAGCACCTCAGGAAGAAACCTATGGCAGTCACAAGATCAGGCCCTCTTGGGGCTGAACCTCTGCTGGGAGGAGCCATTATAACCTGAGCAGGGGGTGGGAGACAGCAAGGATGTGTGCTCCCTCTCTTTCTCATTCTCTGCCCCTCCTCCCGCTTCCCTCTTTCTCTCCCTCCCTTGGTCTCTCCCTCCCTCCCTCCCTCCCTCTCTCCTTCCACCTTTCTCAGTGCAAGCTGCTATCCTTGGTTCCCATCCCCCACACCCTGACCCTTTCTGGAATCTACCCAACCAGTCAGTGCTGGTTTCAGCAAGTCTTGCAAACACATCCAGCTCCATGGTGCTGTCTCCCTGGACACTGTGTTGGTAGTGGAGTCACCATGGCAACATGGCCCCTGTGGGCACAGGGCTGCCTAGGCAGAGATGCTGGGCATGGGCCAGTGCCTGGGTGCCAGGAGCTGGGGATGCCCACTCACACTGCCCAGTCAGCCTGGTTCTAAATCTTGTCCCAGTCAGCCCAAGAGGGAGCCAGACAGGTGGAAAAGAAAGCTTGTGAGTCCTCATTGCAGAGTATAGGGGAAACCCCAGCCCTTGAGTGGGAGCCATGGGAAGCAGCTCCACAGAGAGGATGAGGTGCAGGATGGACCTGCCATCCATCCCATGCGCCTCCTGCAGCTCCCGGGGCGCTGGAGACCCCTGGGGGGTGGAGGGGGTGGAGCTAGCTAATCAACAGCTTTGTGCCAGCTACATAGTTGGAGCCCTCAGCCCTCATAGGATTGTGTGCCTTCTGCTGTGACTTACAAGGGACTAGCTTCCTGTTGCCAGGTGCAACCTCTCCTCCCAGCCCTGCACCACATGGCAAAGCAGGGGTCACCTTCATACCTCAGGGGGAAGAAGCAGAAAACCTGCCCTACAGTGCTGGGTGGCAGGGCTGAGGCTCAAATAAATAGAGCCCTGCTGGACCATAGAGATGCTTCCTTCTCCTCCTCTTCTTTCTCCTCCTCCTATTTCACCTTTCTCTTCTTCAAGGTAGTTTGACCTTTTTATTAGATGATTTACATAAGAAAAACAAGTCAACTATGTTCTTAGGGATGGGATAAACATGTATCCAACCAAATGTTTTGTGCATTCAGATCTTTAACATTTGAGATATAGGGGCCAGGGATTTAGCTCAGTGGTGTAAGTGCCTGCCTGGCAAATGTGAGGTTGTGAGTTCAATCCTGGTACCAAAACAAACAAATAAATAAATTAAATCAAATTTGAGATATAGTCCATATACCATAAAATTCACCCTTCGTTGTTGTATGCTTCAGTGATTTTGTTGTATTCATTTTGCTACATCTCCAGAGTGTATTAGAGTATATTATTTCTAAAGGGAAAATGGACTGCTTGTGTTCAAATCCCAACTGAAATGCTTTCTAGCTGTGCAGTTTTAAGTTATCACCCTCACTAGATCTTGATTTACTTTTCTCTAAAATGGGGATAAAAATACAGTTGTAGGGATTAAATGATTTCATGTGTGTAAAGTATTTAGTGCCTGCCACAATAAGATTCATTCCAGTTTACTATTATTATGAGTGAGTGATTTTGCCAGGGTGATTTTGTTCACATGTGGACATGGCATTAATAAAGCAGAGCGTGCTGGCTGGAAAACTGGTTAATGCTGGTGAATTTTGTACAGGTATGACAGTGACAATATCTGGCCCAATATGGCCTTACTCTGTTGAACTGGGCCAGGGACAAGCCAAGCTGATGGGTGCTTCTGCCACCTGGAGTGCTAGAAGGGGCCTCAAGGCAGGCTGTGAGGGCAGCCAGGAGTGACGCAGGTGGGGTCTCTGAGGATGTGGAGTCTGACAGAAGCTAGTTCTGCCCAGGGCTGCTCTGTGGGAGCTCACAGGAGTGTGGCCACAAACCCAGCTATATATTAGTTCACTTACGTATGTGTTCTCCTTAAAATACACACACCATAATATACTGCTTGATGCCTTTTCACAAACTGAACTCACCTGGGAAGACCAGGATCCTTACCAAGCAGGAGAGTATTACCAGCACTCCAAGAGCCTTCCTATGCCTGTTCTGTGCCCAAAAGTGTGCACCACCCCAACCTCTTGCTGCATGGACAGTGTCATTCAATGCACCCCTGAAGCACCTGGGATCTTAATGACATGTAGATTCTAGCTCAAGATTTTGGGGAGGCCTAAGACACTGCCTTCTGACACCCTCCCAGAGGATGCTGGTGCTGAATCTCCAGCCCACACCCAGAGCAAGGAAAAGATTCACGCTCCCAGTTTTCTCATTGTGCTTGTCTCTTGGAGACAGGGCATGCAGAAGACAAGGAATCACCAGAAACTTTGTACCCTGAAGACCAGGTAGGGGAAGACAGTTTCCTGGGCTGGAAGATGCTGAGGTGCAGCCTTCTCCCCAGAATCAAGGGAAGGAGAGCAGTCCAACAGCATAATTCCAGCCTCTTCACTCTGCTCACAGGAGGTATGGCCTCAGTGGTCATCCAGAGATGTCATACAGGGCCCCATTGATTAGCACCCACTTCTCCCCTTCCCAGAGATGCTGGGATTTTTCTAACTCTAACCAAAAAGGAATACCTACATGGCCTTCTATTAAATTCAGGTTCGATAGGAATTAGTAAAATTTTTTCAAAGGAAAGTCCATAAATATGTGGTTTGGGTTTTTTAATTTAAATAAAAGAGAAAGAAAAACAAGAAAAAACAGAAAAGGGTAAAAGTAATACAGAATTTCAAAAAAAAAGTTAACATTAAGAAATTACTAGTTGATAAATTACATGTTGTCCTCTTAGATATAGTTAGTTGTTCAAATTTCAAAATCAAAGTGTAATAAGTGGGCTCTCAAACATTGACAGTGTAAACCATTCTGCTCAATGATCTAATGGAAACTTAGTAATATGGTCATCTATTTTACACACTTAAATGTCCATATAGTTATATCCTTTAGAGCACTTTCCTTCCCTTTCATTTTTACAATATTTATTATGTATTTGGGATCTGATTACTGTTTCAGTTTTTATTATTTTTTACACTAGAGAGACAATGTGATATTTACAAGTGTGAGACTTATTTATTTCACTATTGAGGAGTCACTAATGTGACTCACTCACTAATGAGGAGACTCATTAGTCACTCACTAATGAAGAGTCTTAAGTTGCCTCCTTTTACTTATAAAGGCCTCAAGATCATCCATTTTTTATAGCTGAGTAATATTCCATTGTATAAAAATACCACATCTTTTTCATCCACTCTGCAGTTGATGGGTATTTTGGTTGTTTCCAAGATTTAGCTATTACAAATTGTGCTGCTATGAACATGGGTGCACATATATCACTGTGGCATGATCTTTTTAATTTGGGTTGTTTTTTTTTTTTTTGGTACATCTTTTGTTTTGTTTTGTTTTTTCCTTTTTCTCCTGAGAATTTCTCTTTGTGGCAGCTGAGAGGTAAAAGAGTGCTATAATGTGGGCTTGGAGCCAGATGTGGTGATGCCTGTCTAATCCCAGCACTAGAGAGGCTGAGGCAGAGGGATCATTATGAGTTTAAGTCCAGCCTGAGCTCCATAGTGAGTTCAATGCCAGCCTGAACTACATAGCAAGACCCTGTCTCAAACACCAGATGATCGTGGTGATGATAATGATGCTGCTGCTGATGATGATGATGACTGTGATGTAAGCTTGGGGACCGTTTCAGCAAGTTACTCTGTGTTCTCAGGTAAAGCACTTGGTGGTTCAGAAAGTGGCAGAAGGTTAGGCCAGGGGTTACCCACAGGGCTTGATGGTGGATTTGCTTGTCAGATTTGGACCAGTAGAGGAAAGTGACCCCAGGGAGTCTCGCTAATGCGACCTGCTTGGGCCAAGTAGAGTCCTGGATGGGGTACAAATCCCTCGATGATAGTGGCCTCCCCATCTGCATCTTAGCCATCAGGACCCTTCCAATGGAAGGGGCTAAGGAGTTGCAGGAACCCCCAGACTCCAGCAAATGGGTAGTTAATATACTCCCTCCCCCAACATCCTGTGGCCACCCAACCCCTTGCCTCACTAGCCCTGAGTCAGCCTTCATTCCCTCATCTGTTAACTTTCTCCAGATGGCTCAGGTGTGGCTGGCCCAGTAAGCACAGAGCTGAACAGTCTCTGCCCTCAAGGAGCCAGCAATGGAGGCCAGAAGACAAAGAATGCAGAGAGCCCGCCCGCCTTCATTGTGGTGTACACCCTGATAGATTCAGGTCTCCGAGGAGCAATCGGGGGAGACTTAAAACAGCCCCATTCATCTGGGGAGCCTTTCCTCCTACTACCCACAGATTTAACAGCAACTGCAGTCACTGTGGTGTAGCTGTCTGGTCCTTTCTCTCTTGTCCTAGCACCTGATTGTCATCATTTTCTCTCCCCATCTTCTCCAGACAGTGGCATATGGCACAAACCAGCCACTCCCGGCACACACCTCGAGATGTGATCAAAATATGTGAAGTTTAAACTTTTTAAAATTATTATGGTAAAAAACACACGCCATTAATCTGCTTCAAAACACTCCCCCTTACTTCAAGCACACGTCCCGTTATTCTTGCTACTCTCTGAAGCAGTCCTGGAATTCCTCTTTCATGAGTGTCTTTAGGCTGTGTGATGAAAGAAGAAACCTCAGTGAATGGTGCTTTCAAGTGCCATCTAGCAGTAAGTCTGCCGCATAAATACATTATGGCTGCCCTCGCTGACTTTATTCAGTAGATCTGGCACCATGCGACTCCTGGATCTTTCCCAAAATCAAAATTTCCACAAAAGGTAAATGTTTTGGATCAGTTTAGGACATCAAGGAAGCTACAATAGCACAACTAAAGAGACTAACAAAAGGGGTAAGTGTGTTGAAAGTGAGGGGAAGGCTTCTGAGAGAGTAATGGCAAAGTCTTTTACAATAATAAATTTTTAATATTAACCATATTTTTCCACCATACCTCATACATACCCACCTATATGGAGAATGCTGAGCTTCCAAAAAGCTCCCAACCTCCAGTCCTGAGGCAACTGTTGGACACATGGGGGAGGAACCCTCATGGCACCTCAGAGGCACCTCGTTGTGTGTTGTTCTATCACCTGAAACCAAGCACTGTTGTGCCTTTTGTGCACTGCAGAAGGACACTGGCATTGGGGGCAGGTGGGAGGTAAATTCAGGCTGGGATCTGCCCTCTGAGCCCAGTTCTTTGACCAACAGGGCCTTGAGAAGTCTTTCACAAAGGTTCTACAGGGACAGCCTAGGTCTTCCTTCTCTGCCTCCTCACTCGTGATGGCTGGGTTGGAGGTGCTTAACCTGTTTGGATGACAGGAAAGCAGTTCGCCCTAAATATCCACCAGGCCACCAGAGCTTCTGCCCCATCTGACTTCTCTGCCCAGGTCTCACACATATCTCTGGGACAAGGGGCCACAAGAGACCTCTGCCAGAACACATCTACGAGAGGAGTCCATGCCTATTTGCCCGCCAGAGCCCAACAGAGCAATGAAAGCCCTTCTCTGACTTCTTATAATCAACTGTGTGAGTGCTGAGCAGAATTCCTCCAGACCAGTTTTCTCTCCCTTTGGAAATTTGTTGTGATTTCTTTTCCTTCTTCCTGGCTACATGAGAAGGCTGGGATCACTGAGGCTGGGGTGGGTACTATCTCCCCGAAGATCCCCTCCCTTGTGGATATGTATGTTTAAAGCAATTTTCAGGGAGCACAGAATACTTTATGGCTGAGGGGATGAAAGGAGAGACATTAACATCAAAAGAGTAAAATGTGTTCAGGATTTGAGAGAAAGAATAAAGTAGCTGTTTGGTGCTGATGAATCAGTAGAATTTGAATTGGAGACGAGATAGTGGAAAATAGAATCACCATAGCTTCTTAGAACGTTCTAGTGTATTTAGCATTGAAGAGTCACACAGAAGGGAGACACCTGGGACATCATCAAATGAAACTACCCTCAGGTAGGAATTGTCCCTGTGGCATCCTGACAGGGGGCTTCTCTAAGCTTTGATTGAATATATGGAGTGACAGGGAGCTCACTACTCACTGGACAGTATATTTTACTTGACTGAAAGGAACCGCCACAGCCTGGGGTGGTGGCTCTGTTGGTTGGGGTCCTGGAGAGTTGTCTCCAGAGTGGGTGTGAGACCAGAGCTAATGCTGGGCCCTGGCTTGCTGGATGTGTCTAGTGGTTGCATTCCAAAGGCATGGTGGTTAGTCAGTTCTGTATACCAGACAGTGGTGGGGCATGCTTCAGCATCCCCAGGACAACCCCAGGTTCTGTGACTCCTGAGACACGCAGTCTTCTGCATCCAGCTGGACTCATGCTTAGGATTTATTCTAGTGAGAGAACATGGAGCAGAATCAGCAAAAAGAATAGGTTTATGGGGTCCACAGAGGCCAGGAGCAAGCTGGCAAGAGTCTCTCTTAGGGACACATGGGAAGGAGTAGGGACAGCAGATAGGGAATGCTGTCTACCAGGGGAGCCCACAAGAGACCCAGAGCCCAGAGTGTCTGTTAGGGGCTGGGCACTTTTTAAGCACCTTCTGTATACCAAAATTCCAGACACCCAGAAGCAGCTCAGGTGTTTGGTGCAGAGAATTTAAGCCCAGTGAGCCAACCATAGAGGGCATGGTGGACACCAGCCCAAAATCCAGGTCCCCAGACACCAGCCAAGGGCCTGGGCATATGAACTCCTGCCCAGGTGTCCTCAGCCATGCTTTGCTTGCAGCTGATGGAAACACTGTAGTTTCCAGATGCCTGATTAAATTTATATTACCAAGTTTTAACTCACCTAATTTATGTGATTGAATCTTAATGCAGTTAGTCCTCACAAGTGGTCCGAAAATGATTGCTTTAAAAATAACGTAGATCAAAGGAAATACTCACCTCACTGGAGTGACATGTATGTCCTTGAAATAAGAGATCTTTGACAACCATGTGATAACTTAAAAGTAATGACATCAGTTATCTTTTCCACCCTTTATAAAATGTCTATGTTCTATATACATTCATGTTTAAAACTGACTTTATTTGTGCAATATGATCAAAAATCCATTGAGTGGTTGAGTCAGAATACCAGCTTTGCACGCGAGTTGAGATCAGGATGATATGAGCTCTTCCCCGCGTTCCTGCCCTCCAGAGGCTGGCTGCTGGGTTGCCTGGCTGCTGGGTGTGACTGGCTGCTGGGTGTGACTGGCTGCTGGGTTGCCTGGCTGCTGGGTGTGCTGGGGTGAAGCAGTCTGGGAGGAGGCAGTGCATCGTGGGAAGGTGACTGCACCAGGTCAAGGCACCAAGTTCCAGGCTCAGCACTAGGGCCGCCTGCAGGGGGCTGAGAGAATACGTTAAATGCTCTGGGTCTCAGTTTCTTCATTTTCAAAGTGATTTCCTCACTCAACTGACAACTCCAAAGAGTCGCCCCCATCATTGTTTTTTGTTTATTTTCATTTGCTACGCTTTTTACTCTGACCTGATACTTGCACGGTGGAAAGATGAACAGCCAAAGCAGTGGGAGGTGATGTGGAACTCTGACAGGTGACAGAGTGTGATCTGCTCATGAGATAAACTCGTCTGAATTCCCAGCAACTGGCACCTTCTCCTCCCTGTTTTGATTGCTTTCCTTGCACTCTTGGATTATAATCTGCACCCTCTTGGAAGTACAGTGCTTTATTCATGCCCATCTGACTTCCCGCTTTGCTTTTGAAATGAAAAATGAATAAATGGGAAAAAAATAGAAGGCTGGGTCCCATGGGACCTCATCAGCACTCACAGCTCTGTACAATCACAGGACACCATTGTCCTGCCCTGTCTTAGGACTTGGCCTTGCTACATGCCCAGCTCACTGCCACTTTCTGTTTTTACTGTTTTTTATTAGCCCATGTTTGCAGTATACAATGATTATATTCACTGCGGAGAGTTGGTTCATGGACATAACACATCTTAATTCTTTTTATATCCCCTTCCTCTCCCCTCCCTCCATCTCTTGGTCCTCTTTCCATCTGCAAAAGATTCATCACTCTGCTTCCTACTATATATCTTTTATTTTGTTCTTTATAGTTATATTTCAGATTTCTCATATAAGAGAAACTGTGTCTGTCTGATTTATTTCAGTTAGCATTATAGGCGCAAGGTGCATTCATTTTCCTACAAATTCCTCAAGTTTATCTTTCTTTAGGGCAGAGTACTAATCCGTTGTGTATAAATATCACATTTTCTTTATCTATTCCTCTGTCGATAGATGTATAGGCTGCTACCAGGATTTAGCTCTTATGAATTGTGCTGCTATAAACATGGGTGTGCGTGAATAAGTGTTATATGATGTATTTAACTCTTTGAGGAAGAAACCTAGAAAAAGAAAACCTGGGTTAAATGGAATTTCTACATTTACTTTTTTGAGGAATCTCCCTACTGATTTCCATGTTACTGTACTAGTTGACATTCCAATCCCTTACCTGACTCCAGCCCTGCACCCAGCCTCAACAGTATTTGTTATTATTTGATTTCTTGATGATTGCCATTATTTCTGGAGTAAGATGGAATCTCAGTGTCAATTTAATTTGAATTTCTGTAATGGCCCAAGATGTTGAACATTTTTTCTTGTATTTATTGGCCATTTGTAGTTCTGAGGGGTTTCTATTCATTTCTGTTGCCCATTTTTTAACTGGGTTTTTATTTTGGGGGATCTAATTTTTTTGGAGTTCTTCATATATTATAGATATCAGATCTCTGTCCAAGGAGTAGCTCACAAAAATTCTTCCCATTCTGTAGGTTGTCTCTTTACTCTGTTGTTTCCTTGCTGTGCAGTAGCTTTTTAATTTGATGTGATCTCATTTCTTTTCTTATTGTTATTTCTTATGCAATTGGACTTCTGTTCCGAAGGTCTGTGCCTCAGCCTGTCTTCAAGAGGTTTACCTAACTTGTCCTCCAGCAGATTACGTTTCCATTTTAACATTCAGATCTTTGATTGATTTTGATTTTAATTTAATACACAGTGACAGATGTGGATCTAGAACCAATTTTCTGCATGAGTATAACCTATTTTTCCAGCACCATTTGCCAAAGAGGCTATCTTTCTTCCAGTGGATTTTTTTTGCCCCTTTTTCAAAGATCAGATAGTTGAATGCACCTGGGCTTGTTTCTTCAGCTTCTATTCTGATCCTTTGATGTGCATGTCTGTTTTTGTGCCAGTACCATACTGTTTTTATAACTGTAGCTTTATAAGATAGCTTGAAGTCTGGGATTGTAGTGCCTCTTACTATGCTCTTGTTGTTCAGAATTATTTTTGCTATTCTGAGTCTTTTTTTACCCCATATGAATTTTGGGATTGTTTTCTCTAGATTTGTGAAGAATTCCCTTGGTATTTTGATTAAGATTGCATTAAATCCATTTAACAGTTTTGAAAATAAGGTTATTTTGACAATATTGGTTTTACCTATCCAAGAACAAGGGATGTCTTTCCATTTTCTGATGTATCCAATCTCCTTTTTCAGAATATTGCAGTTTTCATTGTAGAGATCTTTTGCTCCCTTGGCTAGGTTAATTCTTAAGTATTCATTTTTTTTGATGCCATTGCAAAGCGTATTGTTTTCCTAATTTCTTTCTCAGTGTGTTTATTGTTGGCGTAAAGGAATGCTATCGATTTTTTGTTTGTTTGTTTTTGTACATTGGTTTACTACTGAATTTGCTTATTAATTCTAGAAGTCTTGGTGGAATTTTTTGGGTCTTCTAGGTAAAGGACTATGTCATCTGCAAATAATGGTAATTTAATTTCTTATTTTCCTATACTTTCCATCTCTTACCTAATTGCTCTGGATAATGTTTAGAGAACTATTTGAACAGGAATGGTAATAGCAAACATCCTTGTTTTATTTCTTATTTTAGAAGGAAAGCTTTCAGCTTCTCCCCATTTAAGATGATGTTGGCAGTAAATCTGTCATAAATGGCTTTTATCAGATTGAGGCAAGGTTCATGAATACCTATTTTTTCAAGATCTTTATCATGGATGGGTGTTAGATTTTGTCAAAGGCCTTTTCTGCATCTATTGAGATGACCATATGATTTTTGTCCTTACTTCTGTACTTGATTTATGTATGTCAAACCATCCTTGCATCCCTAGTCCTGACTTGATTATGATGTGTGATCTTTTTGATGATTTGCTATATTCTGTTTGCCAAAATCTTATTGAGGATTTTTGTATCTATGTTCATTAAAAAGATTGACCTGTATTTTTTTTTTTAGTTGGGCCTTTGTCTGGTTTTGAAACTAGGGTAGTGCTAGCCTCCAGTAATGACTTTGGGAAAACCCCATTCTCTTCCAATTTCCTTAAGAGATTGTGGAGTATTGGCATTATAAAACCCTCTCTGAATTCTTGTAGAACTCAATGGTGAATCCACTTTGGCAGACCATTTGGGAAGGGGAAATATGCCTCTCTGAAGAGCTGCAGAGCCACAGAGCCAGCATTCTGAAGGCAGGAGCAAAAGGAGTCTGTGAGAGGGTGGAGCTGGGATTGGGACTGCAGGTCACTCAGGTGTTGGAGGGTGTCCAGCCCAGATGGTGAGTGTGAGGTCTGGAAGTAGTGACAATGCAGTTGAGGGTATACATCCTGGATGTGCCTAATAATAAACAGAGTCTGTCGCTGCCTGCACAGACCCATACTGCAGAGTCGTATCAGTCACTCAGGACTAGGGAATGAGGCACACCTTGATCCTAGGGACAAGTAAGAGGTAGATAGGCCTTAGTCCTGAGCAGGCACCCAAGGTCTAGGCGTGCACTTGGCACCCAGGCTGGTCTCAGTCTGAGTACCTGATCTCCAAGAATCGTACTGGGCAGTAGTAGCCACGTGACCTGATCATGGGGGAAGAGGGCCAGGCAGCAGGAGGAAGAGAGAGAGGAAAGGAAGCAGGCAGGCCAGAGGACTGACCCATCAGCTTCCTAGTGACTCCTCAACAGTGCAGAGTATGACTGGCTCCCTCCCTGGGCTCAACAAGTGGTTGGAAGAACCAAATGTCTATCAAACTGAAGTTTGATTGAAGGATGCTGATGGGACTCTAAAGCACGTGGAGTGGAGCATCTGTCCTCATCACCTGGATTCTTGCTACTAGAGTGGTCTCACCTGACAAGGTTCACCCACCTAAGGAATATTAATAACTCTGTTTTCTTGTGGCTTCTAGGTCAGGACCTGGATTCTCACCGTGGGCTACACAACTGCCTTTGGGGCTATGTTTGCAAAGACATGGAGAGTCCATGCCATCTTTAAAAATGTGAAAATGAAGAAGAAGGTAATTATTCTCCCTCTGTTTCAGGGTATTGACACTCTTCACACCATGGTTACTTAGCAAATAACCATTAGGCACCTACCATGTGCATGCATTGAGATATTTTCTGGAGACCCAGGTGAAACACAATTTCCACCTCCTGATATCTCAACTCATGAGAAATCAGACAGAGTGTTTGCAACATTCTAATAAAGGGCTAACAGAGGGTTTGGGGGGTACAAGGCACCCAGGGAAGGCTTCATGTTAGATGTGCCCCCTGTTATGGAACTGGAGGCATTGGTCAGACAAAGAGGATGGGAATTCTGCAAACTTTGTGTGCATCAGCTCAGTATGGCTAGGGGCCTGGGATTCTCAGGGTACAAGAACATGGTGGAGGGGAAGATATAAGCCGCGTTAAAGAATCTGAAATTTGGGGCTGGGATTTAGTTCAGCAGCATAAGTGACTGCCTGGAAAGCACTAGGTCATGAGTTTGATACCCGGTACCAAAGGAAAAAAAAAGAATCTGAAATTGAACTTATGGGCAGTGGGAAGCCTTTTAAAGGGGAGAGTGAAACAACTGTGGACTCTAACTTAATGATTCTATTTTCAGAGGCCCTTAGAGGACAGGAGCTCAGCCTTTGTACCAGTGGAAAATAACTGCCATCTTGTAGATGAGTGTAGCCATGATACTGACTGAGCATGACTGTTAAGATGTAGACACACATAACCTTGTCTCTTAAACTCTTCAGTAGTCTTAGTTCTTTCCCTGATCCTCAATAAATTTTAGCCTCATGACCTGGAAGGTCCAGTGGTCTGTGAGTCCCCCCAATATCCAAAACTTCACTCTACGCACTGGCTCAGACCTGTAGTGCACCCCGCCAACCTCAGGTGCTCAGAGGACAGAAGAAGAGTGGAACCCCACTGCAGTGCCAGCAGCCTGCCATCCTCGAGTTTGTGGCAGTGAAGGGTACCTGGGAGTTTCCTGGATACCAGCTGTGGACTGCAAGCCAGGGGGCACTCTGTGACCTGTCCAAGCCTAGCTGGAGGGATACAGAACCTCGGTATGCTCAGGGATGGGGGACGCAAAACAGGTGGTCCAGTGGGACACTATTCACCCACTATTCAAGTACAAAAGAAAAAGTCCCGGTAATGAGGGACACACAAGCATGCATAGAAGTCTAAAAGGTCCATTGGATTCCTGCCCTTACCAGCAAACCTGACACTAGGCTGGCAAGTAAGGTTTGTTCCGTCCCTGCCACCACTTAGAGGTCCAACTCCAGGGAGTCAGGCATTGTGGAGAATAGGATGGTGGGGGGAAAATCTCATGGTGGCCAAAGAAGAAGACCATTGTTCTTGGGAACTCACATTCTGCCATCTGTTCCCTGAGACCCCTGACAGACGGCAAACCTGCCCTGGCATTGGAGCCAGCAGACAAAACGGGCCTGCTCTGCAACTGACCTGCCACATGACCTCAGAAACTCACTTCATCTTTTTGGCCTCTGTTCCCTCATCTGTAGAATGGGGATGTAATAATAGGTGTTGCCTCCTGAGCTATGATTCTGTGCCTCCTGCCTGGTGCCGAGGGTGCCTCTTAGCCCTAAGGCCTACTCTCTTCCTACTGCCAGGTCTGCTGGGGGCAGCTGTGGCCCCCTTGACCTCTCCAGATGAAGTGGGGTACACTCTGCTGTCTCTGTCCTGACCCCCTCCTTGTACCCAGGCCAGCTCAGGAAGACTGTATACTGTATTTAAAGAGAGAAAAACCTAGGCCAGGTACCCATTCCCTTGCCCTTTGCTGCTCTCAGGACCAGCAGCACTCTCAGGAAGTAGAATAACCTGACTGCCAGTTGTTCTCCACCTTCACTACCTGTCACAGTCCTGTGAGAATGCTGGAAAACTCTAGGAAGTAGCCCAGCCCAGGCCAGTCGAACCCCAATTTCTGAGACGTTTTTTTATTTTATTTTTTTGTTTTACTTATTTATTTATTTTTGGTACCAAGGATTGAACTCGCGACCACACACTTGCAAGGCAGGCGCTTATGCCATTGAGCTAAATCCCCAGCTCTGAACCCCAATTTCTACAGCTGTAGCTGTAGCTGGGCATTGATAGTTTTTACAAGTTGATATAGCTGACCCTGGCCATCTTCCAGAGACTGGTCTCATACCTTCCCTCATACCAAAATCCCCTGCGTCCTGTATATAAAATGCTGTAGCTTTTGCGCAGAACCTGCACACGCCCTCCCATACACTTTAAATTATCTCTAAGTTATTTACAACAGCTAATGCAATGTAAATTCTATGTAAATAGTTGTTGTGGCAGCCTATTGTTGTACTGGTTAGGGAGTAATTACAAGAAAAACAGTCTGTACATGATTAGGACAGATGCGACCATTGTGGGTCTAACTACACAGTAAACCATCTGTGGTTGGCTGAACTGAAGATGCAGCCAGGGTCTAGAGAGGAAGAGGCCATTGTACTTATACAGAACCTAGGTAAAAGCCCTTCTGCCTAGAGCAGGGCTGCCCAGAATGTGGGCTGGCAGGGGAAGCGTGGAAATGCAGCGTCGGGGTCGACCCCAGCCCTAATCACAAGAGTCTGGGGGTGGAGCCCAGGAACCCATGTTCCCAGCATTCCTCTGGGCAGTGCTGAGGCCGGTCGGGCTGTGAGAAGCAGTGAGAGGCACAGGCCCTCCTGCGCCACAACTCTGGGTAGAGGCGTGCTCTGCCACTTGAGACAGCTCCATCCTGAGTCAGAGGAATCACAGCGTTGATTCCTTTTGTTAATATGTCACCCAGGGTGTCACCTGTAATAAAGAGCTGGCCTTTATGTTCCATTGCTCATGTGATTACTGAGCAAGAATGCTCCATTGTTTGGCAACAGCCAGCAGAACACGTCAGCAGAACTTCAGTGTCTGCCCTGTCTCTGCATGAGCAGTGATGGGACGTGGTCTCCAAGGACCGGGTTCCTCCGCTTTCCTGCTGCACTGCCTGAGCCCCGAGAGCACACTTCTGCCCTTGAGGGGCTGTGCTAACTTGTTAGCCCAGCGTCCTGGGGGGGCGGGGAGTGGTTTTCTGACAAATAAGAACATACACGCACGCGCACGCGCTTTTTTCTCTTTGTTTTAACGTGCAAGCCTTTAAACCATTTTTATTACTTTTACTGTTTCTACTTTTTTTTTGCTTTTCTCCCCTCTTCCGTGTTGTCTGTTTAAAACCTCTTTGTAGGCTTCTTTGCCTGCTGATGTCAGGCTGTGGTGGAGAATGAAATGTAGGCCCCCAGGAGTATAAAGTCAGACTGAAGGTCAAGGGCAGGGACATTGGAGGACAGTAATTATGTCCCAGGGATCCAGAGGCCAGCCGTGACGGTGAGCAGGGCAGCAGAATCAGTGAGGAATATGACGTCAAGGATGGGGAGAGTGATGTCAGAGACAGGCAGTGTGAGAGCACTGAGCTGTGGAGGGAAGTAGGTGGCCTCCCCTGGCCCGCGTCTCAGAGGACGCTGTCACCAGGCGGCTCCGATCACACAAGGTCACCTTCGCCTCAGTTCAGTAAACGTCACTCAGAAGTAGTTAAAATGCCTGTTGTATGTTATGTGTATTTTACTACAGTTTCACAAACCAATAAAATAAAATAACGAAAGACAAGTTTGGTTATGTAAAAAGCTAGAATCTATGGGTGCAGCCACATGTTGTACTGCAGCTGCCTTAGCCTTTGCTAAAGAATCTGGTCCCTAACTACATGTTTGATCCACCCCTTTCCAGTTTAAATTTCCCTTCTCTGCCCTGCCCTCCCCAGCCTGCCCCTGGAACAACTAGAAACTGTTCGCTCCCCATGCCTGCTCCCTAGTCTGGCTACTGCTTTCTACTTTCTGTCCATGAATTTCTGGGAGCCTCACATAAACTGAATCACACGGAATCTCTCCTTGTGTGACTGACTTGTCTTATTAGATTTCTTTTAAAGGAGTTTGAACATTTTTTAGTAGACCCTTTAATTTTTTACTGATACACACATTGGCTTTATCAAAATGTATAAGTGCAATCCTATGTCTTTTTATTACATTCTTCTTATCTTTTCCCTTTTTCTATAGTCTCTGCCCTCTTCATTCCCCACCCACAATGGCAGGTCCTTCCCAAACACATAGACAGATGTGTCACCCCATATGGCCATGTTTCTAAAAACATCAGAGGAAAAGAAGCCTATTAAAGAAAATATTGACTCATGGCGAATTAATGCTCCCTAAATTCTACATTTTTATGGTACATTCCTATTGTTTCTAAAGACCAATCATAAAATCCTAAATGAAAAGTTTATTATCGCCTTTATTCCGCCTCTCATTAGGACCAAATCGAAGTGTTGAGATGAAGTAGTAACTCGAGGATGCGACCTTCTGTGGTAGGGCAGATGTTCCTGAGGTCAAATAGGACTTGGTACCGATGCAGAGAGAGACACAGAGCATCATCTGGACTGAGCCCCAGTGGAGGGCGGGGGGAGGCTTCTCCTGCCACCTTGAAGCATCAGCGGCTTGCGTAACAGCAGGAGGGTGAGGCAATGTGAGATACTGCCGGAGTCCAGCTTCGGCAGGGCTAGGGTTTCCCAAAGGTGGTCAGGGAGTCGGCGATTGAGACAGAAAACACTGCACACCAGTCTGTGAGTGAATCTGAATCCGCTTTATTTTTTAGAAGCTGGAATATATATTTGCCAACCCTGGCAACAACCCCCAGCCCCAAGCAGGAAACGCCCCAGGCCCAGGGCCAGGCAGGGACAATCCCAAACAATAGGTGTTAATTGACCTCAACTCCAAGCAGAAGGCGCCCCAGGT